>WEXE01000726.1:0-34709 GCA_011035825.1 Fusarium cf. hostae | reverse complement strand
CGGGAATGGATTACTGTCATTCAAGCAATCAACGCGGAAGGCCGAGCGATCGCGCCGTTCATCGTAGGTGCGGGCAAGTATCATCTCGCTAACTGGTATCGAGAAAGTAATCTGCCGGACGACTGGGCTATCACCACGACCCAAAATGGCTGGACGGATAATGAGACGGGTCTTGAATGGCTAAAACACTTTGATCGGTGTACAGCCAAGCGATCGAACAGTCGCTATCGTCTTCTAATCCTTGATGGCCACGAAAGTCACCACTCCGTCGACTTTGAGAGATATTGTAAGGGGAACAAGATCATCACGCTCTGTATGCCACCTCATTCATCTCATCTACTACAGCCCCTTGACGTCGGGTGCTTTAGCCTACTGAAGAAGGCTTATGGTCGAGAAATCGAGCATCTGATCCGACGCTCCATAACCCACGTTTCCAAGATCGAGTTTTTCCCGGCCTTTTACGCGGCATTTCAAGCCATCATGACGGAAAGAAATATCAAGGCATCTTTTAGGGGAGCTGGGTTGGTTCCTCTCGACCCGGAACATGTGGTCTCGAAGCTTGATGTGCAGCTACGGACTCCAACGCCGGTTGGAGAGGAGGCCAGGCCCTCGACCCCTTGGGTTTCAAAGACACCTAAGACGGTGCTTGAGGCTCAGTCTCAGTCTGAGTATCTTGAGAGACGAATCAGACGGCATCATAGCAGCTCTCCAGAGTCAATTATAGAAGCTATGAGGTCTCTTACTAAGGCAGTGAAGGGAAATATGCATGAGATGGCATTAATGAGGGCTGAGCTCCAAGACCTTCGACAAGCAAATGAGATACTAAGCCGCCGGCGGAGGACAAAAAATACCAGACTACAGAAAAGAGGGGTAATGACAGTAGAGNTACTAAGGCAGTGAAGGGAAATATGCATGAGATGGCATTAATGAGGGCTGAGCTCCAAGACCTTCGACAAGCAAATGAGATACTAAGCCGCCGGCGGAGGACAAAAAATACCAGACTACAGAAAAGAGGGGTAATGACAGTAGAGAAAGGCAGGCAAGCAATTGATCAGGTGAGTGGGGATGGGCAAGTAGAGGGCGAACAGTCGGAAAGTGGTAGTCAAGGAAGGTCGGCGCGACCGGATGTTCGGCGCGACCGGATGTTCGGCGCTGTAGAGTATGTGGCAAGACCGGGCATAATGCAAGAAGATGTCAGATTATTGTTTCAGTGTCTGAGAAGGAGTATAGCAATTAGTGTCAACTGAGTAGGAATCTTGTTGTGTTTTGTGGTGATTTCCATCTTGAACGCTGATGTTTTTTGTGACACTCACTTGTCTGTGACACTCGCTTATCATGTACGTTACCATATAATTAATTAGCTAGAATTATTTCATTCGGTGTAGAGCTTTACTAAACAATCTGATGACCGTACAACTTTCACATTTTAGCTATTTTAACTTAGCTTGACTTCTATATGAGTTTTTAAAAAATCACCTTTTAAGGTGTAGGTTAAGCTGGTGGGCTCGCTTGTCGACCACTGTAGATTCCCAAATTACTGTTAGGTCGAGCATTGGCAACATGTGACACGGCAAGCATGAGTAAGCTGACTGATGAAATGCACTACTCCATAATAGGAAATGTAACGCTTGACGAACAAATTCCACTATTCCGTTATAGGAAATGTGACGCTTGATCGAGAGTCCAATCTTCGCAATATTACATGACATGCCATGACTGCAATGTTAATCAAAATTGAATAAAACTTGGCTTGGAATGCTAATTCAAACCCTAAAGAAGAGATCGTAATTTAATTTGGCTGAAAAATGTGCTGGTGGCTTTGAACCCCAAGTCGAATTTGCCTACTGGATTTTGTATGGAATCTCAGAAGCAGAGACTGATGATGAAACCCGCGTCAAGATTCTGCAGTTCGGGACGGATCTAAAGTATTTCGCCACATCAAAACACTATTCTACCTTTTGGCCCGCCCAGTCATGGCTCTATTACTTTAACGAGTCTAATCCGTGGGAAGGGCCGCACAAAGGTCGCTCAGCTCACTGTCTTGACATAGCCTATCTCTTTCTGAACTACAATCACGTCATGAATGACTCCCAGAAGAAGACGGCAATGAGATTTGCTCGCGACGTCATCAAGTTCACAGACGGGGAGGCGCCTTGGGCTGAGTTCCAGGGTTCAAATGAGATCAGACTGTATGGGGCAAATGGGGAGAGTCAGGGAACAGGAGACAGTACCAAGAGAACTACAGCAGGGCCATCTCGGGAAGTTCAGGCTCTTTGTTCAGAGATAGGTCTCGATACTCTAGCTCAGGCTTGGGATACTTACGCTGTAAAGTTGTAGCTAGTAGAACTAATCAATGCTATATAACATATATTGGTCTCTTATTTAAAATACTCTTTAAGAGTTTTGCTATTTAATAATGTAACTAATTAACTTTATATATAAAAATAAAAAAGTAAAATCAGTGAGAAAGTAATAATCCAAGCTGAGTAGCTACTAATATGTAGATACTTGCTAGCCACAAGGTGAAACTTTAGGCTGCTACCATGGGTGATTGGGACTAGTGTAATTAGTAGTTCTAGTTATCAGCTGGCCAGGTACTGTAAACAATCTCAACAAGCCCAAAGCCCTCCACTGGCTTGTTATGGATGTCACCAGTAACGGTAATGAATCCCTCGTATGCAGTTTGGAGAGCATCTTCGCCCACGAGCTCCTGATCATCCGCCCAACTGCTCAGTTTGAACGATCCAAAACCGCTGATCTTCAGTTCCCAGTCCAACGGATAGGTAACACGACCCGTGGCAGACTCGTATGTCCTCTTGTAAATAGGCGTGAACTCAACGGGCAGGACTTGGTGCTGGTCGCTGGGGCCTCGGATGGTTGCAAATCGCTTGGTTGTGTCTGTGACGGGGTCGAGGAAGATCCATGAGCTAACTTTGTAATCGTTGGAGCTGAAATGGAGCTGGAACCAGGTCCAGTTGCCTGGGGATGCTCCTGTATTTCCCCACTGTCGATCATACCACGTCAGGGACCGGGAAGAGTCAATGGTAACCTTCTTGCCATCTGCGGTTAAGGAGCCTTTTGTTTTGGCGCTTGGAAGACCCCACTCGTCAGTAATAGCCTCGCCAAACTGGAACTCCCCAGAGCCAACGTTGGCAAGAACACCGGTAGTCGGTTCAAAGGTGATGTCGAATTTAACGTCTTGATGGTTGCTGTAGGATCGCAGCTTGGAGAAGTTATCCTCGCTTTCGCTCTTGATGCCGTTGTTACCAACACTGACATCGAGGGTAGTTATGTTTGCAGTGCTGCTACCCTTGGTGACGTAAGAATGGTATTCTTTAGTTGCCAGGTTCAAAGTCGACGCCCGGAAGTAGGTATATATCGGGTTGTCAAGATAGTGGGCGACGACAACATATTGCTCGTTGTTGGTGCCAGTGATGTAGGAGCTGGTCCACCATGATCCTCCGACTGAGTTCGGCTGAGACTCGTTTAGGTTGAAGAGGATTGGAATTGCGTTCTGATACGCGTATGGCAGTTAGACTCGGCGATCAATAACAAATAGAATGAACAAACTTACAGTCCAAGCGGTCTTGGATTCTGGTTTGAAAGGAAACTTCTTCGCAATGCTTTTGGCTTGGCTAACAGTTGCCATAGTAAGGCAGGTAGCAAGAGCGGACACAAGTCTCATGATGAGGGATGGTAATGTATCAAGAGGAGTTTAATGAAGCGAGTTTTGTTGATGGGAGAAAGAGAAAACGATTGCTAGTTGCTCTAACTTATATTCCATTCGTGAGCTGATGCCAATCTGGCCATACAATGATGAAATGCCACTCGGATCTCTATCCGAGAACTTCTTTTCTTCCGCCGACTGTATAGTGAAATCTCGGAGACGGGCTCAGTATACTCTCCGTACTATCTCTTTAACGGTCTCAAGACTTCAGCTGAAGAGTACCCTCAATGATCTACAATTTTTGACCTTCCTATTAGACAGATCGGTGCCGGAATGCTATCTGATTCCGTTGTCTACCACGATGACTCCAGATGAAGTACGAGACCGCTCAATGTACTCTTGTGTAAGGTCGATCACACTAGCCTTACATCACTTTCTCAATCACATCATTGAGGACAATGCTACAATAGCCGCTTAATAATCATTGGTGTATGGCATCCACCCTGCTAGCTTGAAGCTGAAATGAAGCTTAGACCTTCTAGTATGACACTAGTTATTCAGCGCTGTGGGGTTTCGAGGGGGCAANCAATCACATCATTGAGGACAATGCTACAATAGCCGCTTAATAATCATTGGTGTATGGCATCCACCCTGCTAGCTTGAAGCTGAAATGAAGCTTAGACCTTCTAGTATGACACTAGTTATTCAGCGCTGTGGGGTTTCGAGGGGGCAATAAAGAGCCCTGTTTATTTTACCGCGTATAGGCCATGGGGCTCGGGTTCGGTCTGATTTAACAAGCCGCTGCCGCGTTCCCCAATCCCACGGCTTTAAGCTAGGCAATTGATAGGGGTGCCGCACCACTTTGATACGGGTGCCGCACTTTTTGCGCTTCTCATTGGCCCAAAGACTCGTCGGCCCCGTCAGGCCACTCCGCAGAAGGCGGTGAGCCAGTCCGCTCCCACGCCTTAACAGTTGAGCGGGAGCCAATAGCTTCCCTTGAAATGCATCTAGGTGGATAAATATGCGTCCTTTCTTCCTTCCGGTCCACCTATACAATCCCATGCCAAAGCCTTTCTCCATATTATAAACAAGAACCCACGATTCAAGTCACAGCCAAGATGATTATATTCAATCTTCTTTTCCTTGGTGAGTATCTGCGGATCCCAAAACACTGACTCGGTCAGTTGCCTGACTGACTTCTTTTCTGTTACGTGAAGCCACCGGTATCTCGGCCCTCCTTATAGATAGGCAGTCTGAAAACAGCAACAGAGAGTGTGCACACTGGTGTTCAGAAAACTTTCGAAATCCTGGGGCAGTCTGCACTTCTCTCGCCGCTCAGGGGAGGGGCCCCTGCTTCGAGTGCGGCCCGGCGGCGCCCAAACCACACACCCACCTACTGTGCCATGAAGAGTGCGTTCCTATCGATAACGATAACTGTGGATCCTGTGGTAATAAAGTAAGTCAGACTCAAATTAACAGGACATGATCCTTTAGGGGCTACCGTAGTGACTTATTGCCTTGAAGTGTGATGAAGGAACTGTATGCGATGATAGCAAATGCGTTCACTCGTGCGAAGCGAGCTCCAATATCATCGCGCCTCGCTTTGAACGGGCAGCCTACGACGGGCGTTTGGATTTTAGGGATATCGACGACGTCCTCAACCTGGAGTGCTGCAAAGAGTGCTACGAGACCGAGAACTGCGCTTTCTGGTGGATGGCCAACGAGGTTTTCGGCCCTTGCACCCTTGCTATTACTAGTGAAGAAAGCGGCATCGGCGAGTCGGACCAGTGTCAATTTGGCCTGTGGTCGGGTCTAGAAGTTTACGCGCCCGCGTTCAGTCATATTCGCGCGATCGGCAAGGGTCCATGTCTTAATCCGGACGGTTACTCTGTTATTACCGTATTATCTCAGTGAATTGGAATTTACCGGCGCCTTGGCATGCAGCCTAGCTTGAAGATCGTCTACACATATTACTACACATTGTTAGATAAAACTGAGGCTCGAATTAGTGCAATATCTGATCCTGATGATCTTTATCGTATGATCTATTTGAAGTGGTCTCACGGGCCCCCCGGCACCTGCGTCCAGTCCCGTTCAACTCCACACTTTACTATCGCGATGCGGCTTGAAGAGATCAATTCTAAGATTCAACGGCCACCACAAACCGGTCCAAAGCCCAAATCAATTAGTGAATGTGTGTATAAGCAAGCTAAGCCTCTGAGGAAGGTGGAACGCAGTTACACGTGCAAAAAAGCGTGATATCCTCACACTTATCTGACGACGACGTCTGTTTGACCGCGTTGAACATTCTACTCCAGAATACTAGAGAGTGACGGGGCCCGTTACGGTTTTAGGCCAATCAAAACTATTGAATTCGACATGGGCTCCTCAAACTCGTAACGGGCCCCGTTACTGTCCAGGTCGTGTTTACAAAAACGCGGAACGGGGCCCGTTTCATAACACGGTGATCCATGCCATCCTTGCTGAGTTCATTGCTTGTGGGCAAGAGCCAATCATAGGTAATTTAACTAAAATAATTAGTTGATTTGACTTCAAGTCTAATCTCTCCTTGCCTGTCGCGCTTTGTACTTATATTCAATGGTTTAGCAATTGGATTTATAGTATTTCTCATCTCTGAATATTTCACCTTCTCAGTATGTCTACTTAAGTACCTTTAAAAAACTGCCTTTATCAACAAAACATCACGCCAAGTTAAGTTTAGACCCTCAGGGGACTAGAACTTTACTACAATATTTTATATTAAACTATTATTTGTATACCCTGTGGTTTCGCCTTAAAGGCAGGCGATAATTGCGTTAGATGCCACATTAAATAGAAACATAGAACATCTAAAAAGCGTCGGCAGAAGCTCAATGCCCTTGTTAATTCCCTGTGCCTTCCTGACCTAGATGAGTTACTGAAGCAAGCAATATAGAGGGGAATTAGCACTTAGGTTTTCCAGACCACAATTGGAATTCCTAGTCTTATATAGTTTAATTGGGTATCTATATATCTTAATAATATAGAAATACATTTTTTCTTAGATCTATCTTGCTGTTGTATTATAGGGTTAAACTCAATGACCTTAAAAGCCGCCATATAACAGATTGCGGTTAAGCATTACATTTTCCTATTCTGAACTAGTAAGCTTTTAGTGTAGCCTAAAACCTCGCTGTCTCAAGTGAAGTCAGTAAATCTCACTAGCAATATAAAGCAACAATAGAGTTCCAATTTATGGATAACTATAACCCCACCATACTATATCAATGTTGCCTATCCCCTGAGTGCGTGAAGCCCTCCAGTCCGTACCTCGCCCCACATTACCTCGGGAACCCCGCAAGTACGTGAGGGGTAAGGAAAGTTTAATCCGTAAAAGATTTCATGCCAATTCCCCGCTAAAACACCACCAATTCATTTTGATGAGAACGATGGAGTCCCCTCGAATTCTTGATGAGATCCAGGTCATCAATCCCTATGACGACAAGAGCATTCTCGATGAGAGGCACAGCCATCGCATTTGGCCAAATGACTCAACCCGGACCGTGGCTTTTCCGGCCGAAGAGGACTGAGGCACGACCGTCGAGCCCTTCCAAGTAGAACCACGCCAATTTCACATCAATACACTGCCTCCAACGCCTCTGAAGCTATTCCAACTTTTCCTTCCTATATTCCTCGTTGAAAAATGGGTTATCTACACCAAAAGCTGGGTCATATGGCTTAAGAAAAATGGCTGGATTGATAGCTGGAAGACTGAAATGAAGCCAACCTCAAAACTCCATAAATAGGAAGGTCCAACGACTTCAGAGGTGATGATAATGATTGGAGCGCTTGTTTATATAGGTGTACACAAGGAAAAGAAGATACGAAGCTATTGGGAGGGCCCCAAGCCCGGTGTTCAACGCGCTGAGCATTCATTTGTTAAGTTCATTTCATACGATACATTTCAACTTATCCACAGGTACCTTCGCCCCTTTGACCACACCAAAGTCGATGAGACTGCACCACTTCCGAGGGTATTCCAAGGCGTTGAAGAGTGGTCTGACCATATGCAAGCCGTATCTATGCAGCTATTCCGGCCTAGATCTCACTTAGCCGTCGATGAGTGCATAATCCGCTATACGGGCAAAAGTGACGCTATCACGACTATCAAAGGCAAGCCCGACCCCGTTGGCTTCAAGATTTGGGGTCATAGCGCAAATGGGCTTCTTTATCCAGTGGCTATGGCATATCAAAGAGGCGGAATACGGCGCCGTTGCGGTTGAAATTTCAACACAGCAGTTATCATCACAACCCTCACAAGCCCGGCCTAGGAAAAAAGAAAGGTCTCAGCTAAGGCAGCAGAGAGAGCCCCTGATACAGGAGACAACGATGATGCAGTGAATTCGACCCAAGCCGTCGTTATTGGCCTTACAAAAACACTGCCAAAATCGACATATCACGTCTTTGTGGATAACCTCTTCTTGTCCACACCTCTCTTCCGCAACCTCCGTAAGCAGGGCTACGGGGCCACTGACACGGCTCGTATGAATAGCGGCATCCACGAAGAATTAGTCAGGGATAAGAACGATGACAGCAGGGTCAAAAGAATGTACGAATTTAATGCCGTCAAGGCGATACCAACCCCCGACAACCAGGTACTAACCCTAGATACCTTTGGCTAAGAAACCCCTACTAATTTGTCTTCGTGCTATAACTCTAGGTCAACCAAATCGCTTGGAAGGATAATAAGCTTGTGTTATTCTTGTCAACCGTGTTCACCGGTGCCAACGATGAGCGTGTCATACGGCAGAGGAAGAAGCCGTCCTCCAAAAAGTCAGAAGCCAAGCCAATACGCCGTTTTTTTGGTGACGAAGCTGTCAAAATGATTAACATACCGACAGTGGCTGCTGCTTGTAACGACGAGATGAACCATGTTGACCGTGGTGAACAATTGAGATCATATTATAAGTATGATCATGCCCTACGCCGAGGCCCATGGCAGGCACTAGCCTGGACCTTCCTCCTTGATGTGGCCCTTATTAACAGCTATATTGCTCAACTTCACGGGCAGCCAAATTGGAAGAGATACACAAATCATAGGGAGTGGCGAGAGTGCATTTATAACGAATTATTTAATGCCTATGGCCACGATAGTCAGGCAAGAAAACACTACCGAGCAGGAGATGAGCGTGATCTACAGGAGGCCGAATTACAGCGTAAACACGTCAATCGCGAGATCAATTTTGTCAACCGTCATGTTAAATCAGACTGCCTAGCCTGTCAGGGGTGTCGGCAGGGGCAGGTACGAGCAAAATCTCAGGATTGGTGCCCTCTTAAGGAGGCCAGCGGGAACAACACCAAGAGGAAGAGGAAGAGGAGGCCAAAGGTGCGTAGTCAGACCGCTTGGGGATGCCGTATTTGTGACGTACCAATTTGTAAAAGCCGGCATTGTTGGGACTTCTATCACCACCTAATTTAGCAGATGAATTATGTACCGTCAATTTGACGCCTTTTAATTGGCTACAACCCCTCATCGTGACCGGAGTGGAGGGCTTCACGCACTCAGGAGATAGGTTGAAAATACAATCTTAAAGCGGAACCCTCATAACATCCTGTTTAGGCTAGACTCGAAGATCGGTACCTCAGGGGTCTTCAAACTTATTGCCCGGCCCCCCCTTAACCCTTTCCCCAACTGTAATCCTACTATTAAATGAGTAACCTGCTAGCATTACAACCTGCTGGATGGTAATTTGTTGGCATTATAAATCTTTGAGGGCCGCTTCTGTCCCGATGCATCGGCAATAAGCCGCCCTGAACCCTGAGGAACGAGTCAAAGCGGGGCGAGGTATGGTCAAGACTGCCAGCCATTGCTGACTTCTCCCGATTGCCGGAGTAGGAGCTGGCTGCTTCAGTCCAGCTTACTTCAGCCCACGCAGTAAGTTCTCAGAGGCCCACTCAACAACATGCTCCTTTCGAGATGGTGGCTGTCAATGAACACAAATAATTTTTCGAGCATTTGCTGCACCCATATTTTGCCAAAACTGTCTCGATCGTCCCCAGGGCAGACGGTAGAATTACAAGCCTAAACCCCTTATCGTCATTCAGCCGTCCTCTGTCACGGAGTCCGTGCTGTGTCTGTAATAGGCAGTGATGCACTAAATCAGACCATGGTTGCATTAACCGACCCAGTAGGTTGGTCTGGACCCCATTGATCGGCAAGGTGACACAAAACACGAGCCAATGATCAGCTAGTATTACGAAACCTTTGAGTTTGCCTGGGATAGTCAAAAGGTGGTGGCGCAAATGCGGTACCACTTTGTACCACCTCTTCTGGGGTAGTGGATATGTCATATCTCTTGTTGGGGCATGTCGAGAAAGAGACATCCGGATACATCATCATGGGAACATTTCCAACGCCGTTATTTTCAGCGCAGCCTGAGTTGAGACTATCACAGAATCAAGTGCCGCGGCGACACTTTCAACCTCAAGATATATCCCGTCCCTTCCCCCGGTGCCAACTGTCTTCGCGCCGTATCCGACCGTTCCTCAGGACCTCCCGAGCTACAGAGACCGTATAGACTGACGCCATTGTCCCTCTCCTCCCAGCATGGCAATCAAGCCCGAGTGTTCTACCGTACCGGCATGCAACTCGGGCCGTCACAAACTATCGGAAACCCCACCCAGGTGCACAATCGAGAAGCGCCACGACACGCAGTTCAATGATACATTTACCGAACTACGGGATAGTATCTCCAGTATGAGAGTTGTAATGGCAAAGGAAGGAGAGGAGAGTGCAATGAAGGATCCGCAAGAAGGAACGCCTAAATTGATAGGAGATGAGGTTAGTCAGCACCCAACTCGTGACATAATAATTCTTACCTATAATAGGAGGCCATTATATGTATGGCGAGAAAGTATATTGCGCTCCTCGAGGAGAGAAACAGATCTCTCGTAGAAGAGCACACAGTACTGCAGTCGACAATTGCTGCGTTTGAAATGTTATTTCCACGTTACTGATCTTCCAATGCATGGTTTGCGCATCGACATGGTCAGTGTTAACGTGGATATCGCGGCGGGTGATGAGGGACTTTTAGGGCCACCAGGGCAATTGGGGGCAGCTGAGGCAAGAGGGAGGGGAAACTGTTAATATGTAATGGATACTTAGCCCTGGAGCTACGGCCACACTGATCGAATTCATTGTATGTTGATCTTGGACAATTGTTGCTCTGCCTAGCTCAGCTAGCTGCCTTGATAAAATGCGGAAACATCCGTCCTGTGAGTATAATGGGAGTGTTCTTGTGGCATTGACGACAAGTAGGAACTTGTTGAGAGGATAATAGTGATCCGAGAATATAGAACTTCTCACAGACCCTGCTGTGCCAGCTAAAAATTCTACAACGGCAAGCTGATCAAGTCAGGGGACTTGACATTTGATGAATCATTCAATTCTATCTCTCACTAGAGACCTAGTGCATGGGTTTGGATCCTCTTGGACTCTACGGCCCAACTTACCCTCCTCCTTGTCATTAATTGTCTATCTATTCCGAGCTCTATCTTTCCTTGGTTCATGCCAAAGAGCCTCAAGACAGGCTTAAATCTCCATAGCACGCTTAACGTGCATGATAAGCGAGCGAGGCACTTAGGTATCTTTCCCCGCAATGCCCAGCCAATAAGTACCTAAAAATTGTGCACGATAAGCATACGAGATAGATAAGCATGCGAGATACCCCACTTTCTACCTTAAAAGCCCTTTTTTTAAAAATAATTCTTACAAATTCGATTTAGCTCTAAAATAGCTAAAAATAAGACATAAGTTATTCAACTATAATATCATCTCAATATGATTTTTGTTTGAATTTTTGCTATTTTACTTTAGGTAGTTTTAACGAAATTAAATTAACACTGTGTAAAATATAATTTTAAGTAGGAAATAAAATAGGCAAAAATTATTTAAAATTATATTTAAGTATAATAAGCTATACTAAGCTAAAAAATATTTCTTTAGACTTTTAGCTATTTTATCAAAGCTTTAAAATACTATTGTTGAACAGATGCTGGGGTCTCACGTGCAAGCAGGGATACTTTAAGATTACAGCCGAAATGGTAAAACCTCTAAGGGGAAGATTTCAACAGAACACAACATGAATACANGATTACAGCCGAAATGGTAAAACCTCTAAGGGGAAGATTTCAACAGAACACAACATGAATACACCAATTCACATCAATGAACCGAATACGCGTAATGTATGACAGAAGCCCCTGAAACCTGCGACAGTGGAGTTTGGGCCAAATTGAGGGCTGACATAATCCGCACGCCAACGCGTTCAGGTGTGGAGGCGCGCCTAGGCGTGTCCCTATGGGGCCCCCGGGCTAATAAGGCGCTTAGTAAGCATCAGAGGGCAAAAAGAACAAGACTATAGCTTAGTGGGATGCTTTCTATTTAATTAGGGCAGGACATAATATCTCTGAAAGGTATTAAGAAGGGGGTCGAGAAGGAAATAGACGGGAGTGGTAGCCAACCTGGAATAGGCAAAACAAGTAAATGGAACTGCAGAAGGTACGGCAAGCCCGGACACAATATGAGGACATATAAGGAAGGGAGATATGATTTACATACATAGTTTAGAGTAGCAGCTTAAAATTAGAAACGCTGTGGTAGTGTAATTAACGTTGACATAGATGGGGTGATGGAAAATACGTCGTTTGCTTATAAAACACGTTACATGTTCAACGTTCAAAGACTACAAATTTGCACCGCTATTGCGTTGCAATCGTTTTGGACTAAATGAGGGGAGATGGGGACTTCGTCGAGACAACTGTGAAGCCTGCAACCCATAAACCGAGAGCTTTCCGCGTAAAGCCGAAGCACAGCGCTGTAAGCAAGGCCCGAATAAACATATAGCTTCGCCGAAATATTCGTACTAGTGGATTCAGGTCGATCTAGATCGTCGGTCATATCGGAGCTTGAACTTTGAGCATTGACAAAGGCTGAATCGAGCTCTGATCTAGCAAGTTAAAGTAACGATAATTGGCCAATTCTAGACCCTTAAAACTTGAACTTGGCTCTATTCGAGATAACGCGACCAAGAAAGAGACAAGATGTTAAGCGATGTAACCCAATGGACTAGATTTGACCTGCCATAAAACGCACCTTCCCCGAGCGCCACTGCCTCGGAACAGGCCCCTGCCAATCTATCCCGCTTTTCGCTAGGAGCCCGACCCTTGGCAGTTTGCGTCCTCCTATGTGGGGCTTTGTTTTGGACCTGTCAACCTCCTCTTGGTTCTTGTCCCGCGTCGTCCCCAGGCCATGGATGTGGTCAGGGGCCCCAATTATTCAGTCATGGTCATCAACAGGAGCCGATGAATGAAACAACCGGCCTTCCGGTGACTGCATGCCCAGCTATCAGACAAAAGGCCAACTCGATGACGCGCGATCATGGCGTTAAACCAGCCTTGGGGTTGCCGTCCAGACTTCGATTTGTTATACGGTATGCCCTCAATTCCACAACCGACGTTGCACTCACGTCCTACTAGCTTCTTCAAAGCCATAACACTCTACCCTACAGTATCTCCATTGACTAGTGCTAGACTCGCCGCCCAAATATCGCCAGCATTAATATATTAGGCCGGCGCCATCGATCTCTAGCACTGACCTACCTCCCTTTCTAGCCCCTCGACTAACTCGGACTATTTTGTCACAATGGCTCACATTGCTGAATCCATCGTCAGTATTGATGTTAACCATATAACAAAGCCACCCTCTCAGCCCTCAAATGCCTTAGTATGAACGCAACTCCCTCAACATTTTAAGTCTTTCGTTTTAACCTAGGCTTACCTATCCTGTTTCTCTAGAATCAGCTTCATCCAGAGAAGCCGTTTACTTGGGGAGTGCGACAGCCCGACCCACCGTGGAAGTACCAATTCTTTCCCAAGGAGAGGAGATTGCCGGTCCTTAGCAGCAGCACTAAAGGCGTGGACGTCGAGAAGGCTATTTCTGCAACTTCGGTGCCAACGAGTGATAAGACAGACAAGCTCACGCTAGCTCCCAGTGGCCTGAAGAAAAGGCTCAACCAGTATAGTTTGGTCCGACGGCGCAAAATCAGTGTACCAGAGCTTGGCCCAATGACAGCAGTTCAAGAACTTGCCATTGATTCCCGTATGTGATCCAAGCCTAGGATTTGACTTAATCTTGAGAACTGACTGGATACCAGCGGCTATTCCTGGACGCCCGACCTTCCACGCGCGCTCTATTAGTGTCCCTAATAATTCATTCGGAAAGAACCAGCTTAAGGATACTTTCCTTTACATCTCCAGCGATGATAAAAGTTCCCAGCCTCAGTCTCTCGGCAAAGAGGCTCCTCAGGCATGCCCTCAAGACATAGCCACCGTCTCGCCGAAGTGCCTTGACCCCCTGGTCAACCCCAAGTCTAGTGCACCATTACCCTTACTCCAGCGCCTGCAATCCCTCAATTACTTCCTTACTAGGAATGAATCTCCTAGACATGGCTGCGTCAATGGATCCCCTCAAAGCCGCACGGCCTCCATACCCAAGTCTTCTATGCCCGATTTCACAGCACCTAAGTCAGCATCGACCAATGCCACGTCCTGCGGCACGCCGCCTACTCCTGTTTCAGCACCACTAATGGAGTTTAGTACCGCGCCTCTTAAGCTATGGGATGGACGTTACACTCCCCCCACCATCAAGACGGAAGCAAGTAGTGCCTCCCAAGGCCGTCGAAGGGGTAGCTTGGAACCATCGGAGACCATGGGCAGAAGCCTACCGAGGGATGGATCTGACTTAGGCACCAACAACGGTCCGTTCATGCAGAGACCAGAGCCGAAAAGAGGCAAGAGCTCGGAGCAAAAGGCCTTTGAGCCGTTGCCTATTGGTCTGAAGCAAGCCGATGCCTCTGAGCAACTCGAGCAATCTGAACTTACTTTACTTCAAAAGGAAGCATTCGATCAGGTAAAGCGATTCGAGATTCTTAAGGCTGCGGATATAGAGACGCTTTCTAAGGTCAGTCATATAGTCAGTATTGCCAGCGGAACCCGACTAATAATTCTACAGGAACTCCGTCACTTGGATGAGAGGACTGAATACCTGCGTCATACCTACAATGCTCTCCGCATAGGCCGCCGAAACCTCCACTCACGCATCTGCCAGTACCTGCGCTCTTCTCATATCGCCAAGTTCAGCCATGAGTTGTTGCTGAAACAGGAGGAGGTACTTGCGAGTCTGGATGCCTCTATTGATGACTGGGCAATGAAGTTGGAACAGACAGAGAGCCGACGAACGCGCGTCCATCAGAAGTTTCTTGAGCATATTGCTGCAGCTGCGTCCCTACCTGTTGGCGGATTGACTACTACACCGGAGCCACAACAGACCAACACTCCTGCTTCTGGCACCGGTAACATATCGCCTCCGTCGCGAAGCCCCTCCAAGGAAATATTCACATCCGCTCGTCCCGTGAGCACCTCGCCCTCGCCTCAACGCGCCGTGGCTCGGGTTCTCAGCACCGTCGTGGAGCAGTCTATTATCGGAAAGCCAGCAACACGAGAACCTGAGCAGCGTGTGACAAGGACTGCATCTCCGAATCGAGCCGATGTGGAGAGCATCCGTATCTATGCTGGTGACGATTTGTATGTTTGATGAAAGGGTATCCTGATGCCAGGACCTTCTCTCCTCTAGCGTTACCACCAACAACCAAGAAAAACGAACCTGTTGAGGGCGTCATGTCCCTTCTCGCAAACTTCGTCTAATATGGTCCGTAGAAGCCGGGCAATGTCCATCTTTGTCCTCGGTCATATGCAAAGTATGAGTTGGAAGTTATCGGGAGCGAAGTTGGTGCATGTTTTGCTGCCCACTGCAACACGATGTATCCTGAATTAAGTCTCCTTCACTTAACAACAGGCCCGTGCATCAGACATTTTTATTTCGGCTCGATTGGTGGCGGGGCTAAGCAACTCAGTCTCACGACGCCACATCGGAGGACAAAAAGAGCAAGTCTTCAACTTGGTTGAATGCTTTATGTTCGAGCAGGGCAACATACGATATCTCAGAACGGTGTAAAGAAGAAGATCGAGAAGGAAATAGGCAGGATTGGTAGTCAGCCTGAGGTGGACCAAGGAAGTAAACGAAATTGTAAGAGGTGAGGCAAGCCCCAACACAATTCGCGGATATCTGAGGGAGTTATGATTTATGTAAACAATCCCGAGTAGTATTTTAGAATTATAGATGTTGTGGTTGTGTAATTAATATTGACTGAGATGAGGTGTTAGAAACTCCGCCGTTCGCTTATCTCTTCAGTTTTCATCTCCTCGGTGCCCACAAGCCTCAATCTGTTGAACAGGTGTTTGCCACGTGCAAGCAGGGGTCATCTAAGATTGCGCACGTAAACAGTAAAGCCCCCAAGGGGCAGAATTTGGACATAACACTACATGAATATACGAATCTGCATTAATGGACCGAATACACGTAATGTCTGACAAGAATGTTCAAAGAGATCTACTAGACATCTTCGTCAGATAAGTATGAGAAAAATCTCCACTCTTATCTTTGGAGCTATCTTTAGTTAGAAGAAAACACTACGATAAGATAGCTTAAATAATTAATACTAACCCTATCCTAACCCTAAGCGGGGTTTGCTTCTCGGCCACCCTATTCTCCCTTTCCCACAGAATAACAAAGGGGCAAGCTTCTCATAGAAGATGTCAAAGTTTTCACGAGCCCTAAAACGGTCCGGGCTGTGGCGAAGCATGGGGAAGACATGAAACCAGCTAAAGGTTGCCTACCCGCCTAAATTTCACCACTAAGCCCTACTAGTGAAGACAAGGTTGAAGTTTACATGTGACGGATGTCGTGAGAGGACGACCAAACTAGCAAGGGTTAAGCACACAAGGATTTCCAATTTAGGAAATGCTCCCAGCAGGCATATTTCCAAACCATGACACGCTAGTGGCGATATTGTGATCGACGGTTTGGNCACAAGGATTTCCAATTTAGGAAATGCTCCCAGCAGGCATATTTCCAAACCATGACACGCTAGT
This sequence comes from Fusarium cf. hostae, assembly GCA_011035825.1. Taxonomy (NCBI): domain Eukaryota; kingdom Fungi; phylum Ascomycota; class Sordariomycetes; order Hypocreales; family Nectriaceae; genus Fusarium; species Fusarium cf. hostae. The sequence continues at coordinate 18,013 of WEXE01000726.1, read as the reverse complement.
GGCGATATTGTGATCGACGGTTTGGCAGGCTACATACCCAGAGTGCAACGCTTGGCACGCCCCGCAGTTCTTATCGAGGCTCGCGCCTTGGTTCCGCTCTCCAGGGACGGATACCTGAGATAGCAACACATAACAAAGCCCATGCCGTGGAGGCTGAGAAAGGTGAGAAACGGCTTGGTTACGAGTCGTAACGGGGGAGAAAGGAAAAAAGGAAGAAGAAAAAAAAGCAGCGGCGTGAAAAAATGACGAGCTGAAGGTAAGGATAACACCAACTTGAGTGAGCTACTGTACCGTTATCGCGATCTCGCAAGCGGGCGCCGCTCCCGCTAACAATGGAAGCGTGGGCATGACGCCAGAGCAGACGCCATGCAATTATCACAACATGCGGCTTCTTGTTCGTTTGTGTACCAACATTGCCCCAATNGAGTGAGCTACTGTACCGTTATCGCGATCTCGCAAGCGGGCGCCGCTCCCGCTAACAATGGAAGCGTGGGCATGACGCCAGAGCAGACGCCATGCAATTATCACAACATGCGGCTTCTTGTTCGTTTGTGTACCAACATTGCCCCAATCTCCATAACAATCATTACAGCTTTATCGTCATGAGGCCCCGGGGGGCGGGGTTGTTCAAGCATTTCAGCAAGCCAAGGCGCGCAGATCATAGACTCTTGGGTGCACCGTCGTTTCTGCATCCATCTCCCGCCTCGACCCAGGGCGGAGTTGCATTGTCCCAGAAGCCAGGATCAGGATCGCTGATCGTCTACCTTACCTTAGGGAGCTGCTAATCTGAGGAGCACCGTCCAGGCTTCGGCCGACGAATTTCTCGCACAGGAAAGCCGCCTCGACGTCCTGTATAACAACGCTGGCGTCATGGTTCCTCCTCAGGGGTCTAAGACTGTGCAAGGCTACGAGCTCCAGATTGGCGTGAACAACCTCGCCCCGTTCCTCTTTACCCATTTCCTCCACCCCACCCTCGCCGCTACGGCTCAGGTCGCCCCCAAGAACTCTGTGCGTGTCATATGGGTTTCCTCCGGCGCCGCTGACGGTGCCCCGACTCCCGCTATCGACTTCACGAATATGGACTATCACAATGAAGAGGGAATCTGGCCCAAGTACTCACGCAGTAAGGCTGGAAACGTCTTGCACGCTGTCGAGTATGCTCGCAGGACTGCCGGTTAAGGCATTATCAGCATTGTTTGCCATCCCACCCCCTCTCCGGTTGCTCTTCCTTTTAGTCAGGTGTTGGAGACTGATCCTTCTCCATAGACCCTCAACCCCGGCAACTTTGTGACCAACCTGCAGCAGAACATGCCCAGGATGCAGCTTGCCATGTTTGTAAGTTGACACCGATTGCAGGTGTCGGAGCATTACACTGAAGTTTGCTATTTAGAAACTCATTACTCACGCACCTAAGAACGGCGCCTATACCCAACTCTTTGCAAGCCATTCTCCTACCATCACAGAGAAGGATAACGGCGGTTGGGGTAAGTCTTTCGTCTCCAAATCCACGGCGGCTGCCAGCTTATTCTAGGCACTGCTTGAGCAACCAACAAGGTTCAGCTAGCTAACAACACCACTTATACAACAGTTTCGCCTTTTGGAAGGGTTGAGCCGGCTCGCAAGGATCTCCTTGATCCTGTCCTTGGTAAGACGTACTGGGAGTGGACCGAGGAACAGATCAACAAATACAAGTGACTTCGCTACGGGCCGTAGAAAAAATGAGGCGGATATCATGAAACCAGATTGTATTATTACGACTTCTATTGAGGTTCAGTCTTTTGAGGGTTCTTCACTATTAATAGTTTTGCATGGTCAAATCTTCAAATCTTATTTGGGCAATGAGTCAGGTCACTTTGCCTGGGCCGTTAATGAGTTACTTGGACACTGATTGAGTTGGACTGGTCGCAGGGCTTAAGTATAGACAAATCAAAAAACTTTTCAGCACTCGTGCCATAGAATTTATCTCTTTGGTCTCTCTTGTCAATATCGGCAGTTATCGTGTTTACGGTAGCAAATGCTCGGACAAGTGACAATTGACAATATACCCGAGCAGTATTCCGATACCTGCTCACATTGAGTGGCAACCTAGAGTTTTCCCCAGTTCCGTAATAAGAGCAGATCAATGAAGTCATGTATTGCCCCTCACTAAAGGCCTTTGTCAGCATACACCACCGTTTCTCTTCCACCCACCACTTCCTTCACGTAGTCGACATATCTTGTCCAGGAAAAATCGGCATAGAGAGCCCTGTAGTCCTGATAGCCCAGATACTTGGCATATTCAGGGAGATTATCCCCTCGTACCCACACTGATACGGCATACTGTGCGAGCACAAGGCCAGTGATGCCATGGAATATCCTGTCCCCCTTATCATCAGTTCTCAGTACTGGCTCACGGCGATCTCGACTGCATCGATTGATAGCCGAAAAAGACACGCCTGCTATCAGTGGAGGAACGGTGTGCTAAACTGGGCAAGGATGTGCGAGTTCCTTGAGAGATTGCTCCCTACTGACTTGCGAGAGAAGATCGAAACTCTGGTTCTGTGTCCACACCTCGTCGTAGCAGAAAACGTACTTTTTGACAGTTCTTGGGTCGCTGATGATACGAACAAGGCAACGTCCAATGTCTCTTAGGTCAGTCACACTAGAAGAGAGTAGTCCATCTTCTATTAGCTTGCTGCCGCTACTAAAGGCCGTAATGTAGTCGAGCTTTCCAGAGGGGAGGCAAGCTAACGTCAACTGATACCACTACCAAATTTCGATGATAGAGTAGAGCAGATATATCTTCTTAATGTGATTAATTACGTTTTCTTTCTGTAGCAATTAATGCCCCGCTTAGAGGGCAAACAGACCCAATCGCACTAGGGACGAAGCGCTTTATACAGCCTTATTCGCTGCACTAGCAAGCTCAATCTGCAGCGCAACGGAAAACGGATCAACTGTACATATTAGGAACCCGATACTATAGAGAATCCTTACAAGCTCCGCTCCTTGTCCATCCAGAGATGCTCTGATGATGGTGACACTACGAGCGTCCAGTCCAACAATCGCGGGTTTCTGTGTCGACTGAGGTCGGATGAGGACTAAGAGCCTCTGTGCATATTGTTAGTATTTCTCAAGAAAGGCCTGTATAAGGTAGAGCCTTCCGAATCCCGCGGGGCCCAGGAGCCCATTCATAATGGACTGCCCCATCTTGCCAGTTACACTGACAACAGTGATATTCATTTAGAAGAGTTTAATTGACTTCTCTTCACTGTAGAACGCGGCTTTGATCGCAAATGCAAAGAAGATGTTGGATCACACCAGTTCCGAGAGGCTGGTACTAATATCTGTTGACTTAATTGTTTTGGGAGGAGGATGTGGTTACACCTTTCAGGGGGGTTTGCACTTGAACAGAGCAAGGAGGAGCTTGACCGAGACCTCCGCCAAGCCGGCCAATCCTTCGAAGACTGCCAATGGCAGCAATGATGAGTGGTCTCAGCAACCTTTCTTCCTAGACCGGACCGTGAATTCGTCCGCATACCGTAAAGCTTCATGAGAGTCAAGACCACTGTAAAGCGCGGTCACTGTCAAAAAAAAAAAAAAAAAAAAAAAAAAAAAAAAAAAAAAAAAAAAAAAAAAAAAAAAAAAAAAAAGCCAAGCAACCTTCGTGATGCCAGTGTCTCTATTCACGGCCCCAAACCCCGACCGTGGATTTTAATATCCTTGTGGCTCATTGGGGATGGATAGTAGTACCGTTCGCCCTACAACCGCCCGACTCTCACGGTACTTGGGCCTGATAAGGCACAATCCAACCTCACTAACGTCTAGGCATGACTAAATGTATACTATGAAAGGCAAGATGCGCCTTCGAATCCCAGATGTAGAGATACAAGGGCCCCCAAGAAATTGTAGTACGCCCTTTCCAGCGGATGAGTTTTATGCCCTACCAGGGAAATTTTAACAACCAGTTCTTCGCCCATCTACTCAATTTAAAGAATGTATATTATTTAAACACTTGTGTTACTTATTCAGCGAACTAGTTATCACCTTAATATTATATAATAATAATTTCAATGTAATCAGACTTAGTTAACTTGCTATTAAGTATAAAGATATGATCACCAGCTATCTGGTAGGTAATATAAATAAGGCAAGAAGAGAGCAACGGGGAAATTTTCTCAGACTTCTAGCAGTTAAAGCGGCGAAAGTGGCTGTTAGTTGATAAAGTTTGAACTCGTCGCCGCTTTTAATATCAGTGAGGGATTCTACTGTGCTCGGTGCTTTCTCTTCATGCGGCCGCGTAAGCCGCATGCATCTTTCCGCAGGAGCCGACGGGGCGATGGCCGCTCGGTGATAAATATCATAATCCATCTGTAGTATACAATGTGTCCGCGGCGGGGCCATTCTGGAAATGCTCAAACTCTACCTGGAATGTCCCTCTAGCCGTCCCAGTTACCTTCCCAGGGTATTTCCACAGCAAACACCCTGCCTCTAAATAGTAGGTTTTCCTGGCCTTGTCGGCGTGTGGGCGGGGGGTTGAGCTTGGTATATAATTATCGTGCGGTACTTATATTGTAATACCCGCAGTTGGCTGAACATCCGTGATCGCGTAGATAGGGACTACCCATAGTGGGAGGCAAAATGCAGCAGTTAGATACATGATATCTTTCGTAAGGAGACTTCCTAGTCAGCGGAAGCACCCATTCTAGAAAGGTCTACAGGAACGGGAAGTGAAAATTTATTCTTGATCCTGGCTCCTTTGCTTGCTGATTGGGCAAAAAGTATATTAAATGATCCGGGAAATCCCATAGCTAGCTATAAACATTAAGCGGCATTGTGGGCCTTAACTTACCCTCAACGGAGCCAAGGTTCAGGATCAGGTTGAGAAAACGGGACAATGCAATATTATAATCACTCTATTGTGATGACACGTCACTACCAAGTTTGCCGGATTTCAGTTACCCTGGTCGGCCAGACCAGCTCATCGTTGCATTGAAGGGGCCGGCCGCATCGTCCGCATATACGCACGCGTCTACTTTAGAGTGAGAGCATTGAGTATAAATAACGCCAGAGAGATCCAAGGACTTGATTTGGAAACGCATCAAGTACTTCAAGGCTTCTTTCTTTTATCTTACTATTTAGGCATTATTTTAAAAAATATAGCTCTGGCTGCGCTCAACAGCACCCTCGGCGCCACTATGCGTGGTGTTATGTTTGATGGCAGGCCGTTTTCGATATCGGTCCAAGATCTTCCGATGCCACACATGGAGTTGCCCACAGACGCTATCGTGAAGATCACAACTTCAGCCATATGTGGATCTGATCTCCACGCTTACCGCGGATACTCGGCGACCACGACTCCATACAACATTGGCCACGAAGCCATTGGGTATATCATCGAGATCGGAAGCACCATCACCAACCTGCAGGTCGGCGAATACGTCATCGTGCCAGACGCATCCGCCCATGCACACATGCCACTGGCGCCAGAGCCGTTAACCTACTACGGCAACGGACCGGTGCTCTCGCCTGGGCTGGGCGGCCTTCAATGTAGGTAGATTGTAGCGGTGCCTTGATGTGGCGTTGTGAGCTAAAAAGCTGTGTCCGCAGCCGAGTATGTCCGCGTGCCATTCGCGGAAGGAAATCTGATTCCTATCCCTCTGAATAAAACGACGACGAACGCGACACTCGAGCAGAGTTACGTGACCGTCTCCGATATCTGGAGCACGGCCTGGACCGGCCTGGACTTCTCCGGTTTTGAACCCGGAGATATGGTCGCTGTCTTCGGTGCGGGCCCCGTTGGCCTGCTGACCGCGTATACGGCCATCCTGCGCGGTGCCTCGCGCGTCTACTCCGTCGACTACATCCCTATGCGCCTGGAGCGTGCCGCCTCGATCGGCGCCGTGGCTATCAACTTTGTCGAGTCCGACCCGGTGGCGCAGATCCTCGCGTACGAGCCCGGTGGCGTCGTGCGCTCAATCGACTGCGTCGGCCTCGAGGCTCTCAACAGCACCCTCCAAGTCGAGACCAATATCATTCTTAATCAGATGGTCAATGTCACCTGGGTTGGCGGCGGCATCGGCCAGCTCGGTATCTACGGCATCCAGCCGGGCGCGCCGGCCATCGCTAACGACAGCTCCCTAATCCGCGACCCGACCTTCCCTATGTCCCTATTCTTTGGCAAGGGACTGCGCATGCAGTCTGGCCTTGTCGACGCACGGACAGTCGCGCCCAAGTTGATCGAGCTTATCGCCTCAGGCAAGGCGGACCCGAGCTTTATAAACATCGAGCAGGCGCCAGAGTATTATCGGCGGTTCAACCTCTCTCAGGAACTGAAAGTATTTATCTCTTTTCCTTGAAGAAAGCACTAAATAGTATATGCAGGGAGATCCTTCGCGAGATGTGCCACTCATCTTGCGTAGTGAAGGAGGGGCAAACCGTTCGAGGGTAGCTTTATTGACTGATCAAGGCAATAGAGTGGAAGAACCGAGACCTGATTGAGCTGTGTGGCTACTGTTATTTTTCTTACTTCTCCCTTTTAACTTGGGACTTGGATTCCTGGTTTAATTTGTATATGCTCGTTGTGTTCACACAACACACTAAAATCGACTTTATCAGATATAAGATCAGTCTTGATTTCTACAAGCTTCATATTAAACAGCGGCATTATATGTATCCAACTTATTACTTGCGGCAAGAGAACCAAGGCGTTTTTCCAATCCCGTTAGACCGCCCCCAGCTCCTAAGTGCCCCGTGCGCCGATTAACTGGGAGAATAGCCAATGTGCTAGTAAAATCTCTTTATACAGTGGCGGTTGCGTAATGTTCATATTGGGTGGAATAGTATCATAGGTCTATTGCAGGTTTCGTAGAATTAGCTACAATGGATGAACAAAAGTCCCGACACATCCGGGGTCCAACCCCGCTTTCAACAAAACACCAACATCAACACCATAACTTCATCGCGTTATTTCAATAAATAAAAATGCCTAGAATTAGGCAAAAGACATATCATTCTCCTCATAAGAGAACGAGGTTTATAACGATGTACGAATCAGGCGTTAGTGTCAAGGATATCGCAGACAAAGAGGGGTTGAGTCGTTATGCGATCTACGGAGTCATTCGACGGTATCGACACCAACAGTCTGCAAAAGATCTTCCTCGCTCTGGGAGGCCACCAGCGTTATCAGATATAGACAAAACGCATATTAAAATACTTATTAAAAACGACGCTTTTATTTCATATAAATAAATCAAGCAACAGGCGCGATTAACCTGCTCAAGACCGACAATTCGTCGGTGGCTTCTTAAGACGGGGATACAACATAAGCTCGCACTCTGATGCCTATTTCTCAGCGATGAAAGTGCTCAATTGAGAAAAGCTTTCTGTGACAAATATCGTCATGAAGACGAGTCATTTTGGTATAGTTGGTGGTTTTCTGACGAGGTCTTAATCGACCGTATAGACGGCGATTATACCAAGTGGTCATTTTACTCTGCCGTAAGTCTGGGGACTTCTATTTCAAAAGCTTCTTCTGATAACACCACAGGGCGAGAGACTTCACAGAGATAAGGTCCAACCTCGCAGACGACCTGCCAGACACTTATATATGTTCTTTGGTGCAATTAACTATGATAAACCGTCCCGGATCGTCCCTCTTGAGGGAGATCCTTAGTCTGAGAGGGGAGGCGTAATAGGCCGACGTATTCTGGCCTGTTTACAGTCTTATCTTCCCGGACTGGTCGAGGAAGGTGAGACTTTTCAGCACGACAACGCCCGTACCTTCAAAGCCAAGATAGTTCAGGAATGGCTGCTTCCTTGGGCTAGAAGATACGGAGTGTCTCTTATAGACTGGCCTCCGTATAGCCCTGACCTCAATCCCATTGAGAACATTTGGAAAGTCCTAAAAAAACGGATATGCGAGATATATCCTGAAATTGCTGCTTATCCAAAGTCGGCTGCAGCTTTGGCCCGGCTTATTGAAGCTGCAGAAGAGTTATGGTCGGAGGTCGAAGATGAAGTAGTCAAAAAAGTGATAAAATCGATGCCTGACCGACTCAACGCGTGTTGGAACGCAAATGGCTACTACACCAAGTATTAAGTTATATCTCCGGAATCTCCTTCTAATTCCCTACAGACTGATATATATCTTATTATAATTGAATAAATATTGCACATTCAATTGCACAGTGAAATGGCTGTCTTCAATCGAGGTGGTTGGGTGGATCCGAAATGTGTCGGGACTTTTGTCCGCCCACTGTAGACACCAGGGATGGAAACAGAGGTACCAGGGATGCTGGTGGCGCTGTTACCAGCGACCTCAACCTGAGCGCAGGCATAGTAGAACTCAGCCTGGCCATCGTGAGCACCGTGAAGAGCAATGTGCTCACCACGGAGAAGGTACTGACCATCAGGCAGAGTAGAGGGAATCTTGAAGTGAACAGAATCCTCGTCCCAGGAGCACCAAGCAGTAGAGTGGAGAGACTTCGAGCATTCGGCGGGAGTCTAGTGCTTTCGAGGTAGTTGAGGCAGCTACACAACCCAGAGCGCAGCCTACATGCAGCAAATGCCACGCAACAGGTCATAGAATGAATTCAAAGTCGTGCCCTTTGCGGCACACAGTGATTTCACAACCGGCCGCAACAAATGTGCCGGTAGAGACACCAGCGTTGACAGCCATGTCTGATCCGCTAACAGTAGCCGATGCTTCAACAATCGCGTTGTTGCCAGCGACAATGAACAGCCCGGTAGCTTCGGCGTCGAAGACCTCAGCAGGTCCGAGGCGATCTGATCCGTCAAAGATGGGAATGTTGTTCTGATGAATGGTGAAGCCGTAGCTGGCCGCCCCTTCCGAGGACAGAGAGCCATCCGAGTATACGACCAAGGTGCGCGGGTCGAGTGACTGAAGCCAGCGGAGAAAAGCGCAAGCTGTTTTCTCCTTNCTGATCCGTCAAAGATGGGAATGTTGTTCTGATGAATGGTGAAGCCGTAGCTGGCCGCCCCTTCCGAGGACAGAGAGCCATCCGAGTATACGACCAAGGTGCGCGGGTCGAGTGACTGAAGCCAGCGGAGAAAAGCGCAAGCTGTTTTCTCCTTCGCTGCTGCCTGCAGCGGCAGCGTTTGTTCTTGTTGGAAGCATCGCTGAACGATCTTCGGGCGCGTACAGGATGCGAGAAGCTCGTTTGTGCGTCGAAGACGTGTCCTGAAGCCGCTTTCTGCCTGTACTTGATATTTTCGTTTGATGAGGTCATGGTAAATAGGTTGGCTAGGCGGGCGCGTCCGGCTCGCCAAAGGGTGAGCCTCATCGAGCGACTTGAGTCGGGCGGAGAACCTGAGTCGCCGTGCTTCGAGCAGTTGGTCGACTGGCGGTATCCCACTCTCTCGATGGAGAGTGGTGATGGGTGTTGTCTTCCAGACGGGGAGTATGGCTCTCATGGCCTGGTTCATGGCTTTCGTCATCCTCTGTACGAGATGCTGATTACTTGATGGTAGGTCTTTGGTAGGTTGGTTCCACCGCGGCCTGGTCTTGCCCGGGTACCACGCCTCGGAGCCGTGAAGCAGCACAGGCTCGACACATGCTCTGACGGCACTCCGCACGGCGCTCGGCAGAGGGCCATGTACTCTTTTTAACTATTTTATTTAATAAGATAGTCTAGGGTAGGCTCTTTTTCGGTGCAGTATGCTGGCCGGTTCGCTTATCGTATACGTTATCTCTATGTCTCTTTTACCTATATATCTCTCTTTTAATTCTATATCTCTATCTCTCTCTTAGCTCTACATATCCTTAATTTCTCTTATATCTCTCTCATATATCTCTCCTCTTATCTCTTATTCTCCTAGCTATACCGGTACTTCTTGTCTCTTTTATCTCTTAGGTCACTTTCTTATCTCTCTTATCTCTCTTGTAAGCTCTATATCTAGTTAGGATAAAATCCACGGGCAAAATAGCTTAAGTAGTAAATAACAACCCTATCCTAACCCTAACCCTCTTGCGTAGGGTTGGAAACAAAGAACTAATCAGGCCATTAAACACCCAGTCTGTCACTGAAGGCGGAGCCGCAGCTCCTACATCCAGTGTCCTCTTTCAAGTGAAAGAGGAAGACAGGGGTAATGACCCAATCAAGTAGCGTAAAAGTTCTTCCACTTGAAACTGGAGCTGCCATAATGATGCATGTAGGCTCTTAGGAACACTTAGCTTAGCGCCCATGACTCGCATTTTGAGGTCATTGTATACCCCTCCCAAAAAAAGAAAAAGATTGGCAGAAGGTTTTTCAATCCTCTTGCATCACTCAGTGGTTTTGCCCTCGACTGTGATATCTTTGATGATGGTGAAGCCCGTTGCTGGAAGTGTAAGTGGGCTTTATCTGTGGAGCACTCTGACCACGTCGCACGCCATAGCTCTTGAAGTATCTGTGGTCTTTCCAGGCAATGACAGCAGCCCAGAAGTTAACGAATCTAGAGAGTATGTCAGTCATCTTCTCCGTGGATATAATATGAAAGATGACATACGCAACCAACAATGCTGCCAGTCCCACCAGAACGCCAATACCGCAATTTACGCCAACGCATATCTGGCTGACAACGGTGAATGCTAAACCCATTACTACCATCCAAAACACTATGTCGACTGTGTTAAGGACCGCGTTGGCTTTAAGGCTTCCGAATCTCCTGAACTTGTCCATCTTCTGGGTTGCAAACTCATAGGCAAGAAACACATATGACTTGATGCTCTGTCCACATGTGAGTGATGGCCACAAGGTTGTAACTCAGCCCCAACATGGGATCTGCCTCTGTTGTTTGGTTGACTGACCATTGTGATGACCATAATGTCGGATCTGTTCGTTGGTATGTGTCCCGGTTTTGTAGCTAGCTTGGCGATGCCCAAACAGAAAGCAAAAGTAATCATACTGATTTGGGCTACGGATACCTTATTCTTCCACTGATACTCGAAGAAGTGGCTCTGGAAAAAGTCTCTTATTGTCATTGTCTCGGTGTGAAGCTTTGTAAGTCGGCAATGTATGAAACGAATGAAGAGTAAAACAAGACGTGGAGCTTTGCAGAGAAAAAGAAAAGCGTAGAATTAGAGTTAAAACACATTTTTAAATATCATGATTTTCGGATCGGCGAATAGAATATCGTGTAATTTTAGGTGTGACGCGGCCAACATTCTTTACGCGTATTTGTGTCAAGTGTCTGAGGCGAGAGCATTACGCGTATAAAGAACGCTCTACTGCAAATACTTGGCAACTCTTGCTGAGCATATACGGTGCGAAAAATTGTCTTGAGAATCGTATTCCAAACTTCTGCTTTATGCAATCATTTATCTATGGTTTTAACTAAGTCTCAACGTTGCGCAGGACATCATTTAGTTGTTCGTCGGGACTCACACATCTGCGATCAGCGACAAAGCGGCATACGGTAGCAGCAAAGATGAAGAGAGGAACTGCCATCGTTACCAGAGCCCGGAGTTCCGAATCGTAAGTAAAGTACTCCAGTGCGAATGATTCTAAGAAAACAAAGGTCCAACTTCGTTCTCTAAACTCTGTTAGCCACCACGCGGCATTGTTACCTTCCCAAAACCTTTTTGTTCCACATCGACAGTTCGAGCTGAGCGTAACAAAACTGATGGCCTGTAGAGCTTTGGCGATAGAGCTTCATTTTGGTAATACTCTTCCTAACTTCCATTAATCCTCATTTACGGCTTGCTCAAGGATGCCAAAGAGCAGAATTCCGAAATCCCCCCAAAAACCGAGCCGCGCACGCCAGTCACGGCTGACTCGGCGATATTCAGTCTTTGCGCCAGCGATATGCCCGGGTACTTTTTGTAGCCCTTGTGCGTATATTAACCCGGCTAACTTAGTCGAGTGGTCTGCCATTTCGTTGATCCTCGACCATGAAACTGCCTCAATGAAGTCTCGCTTAAATTTGGCTTGCTGCAGGTGCCGGCGCGAGATTAGGATAGCTGCATAGCGCCACATCGGGATATTTGTCTCTATTCCAAACGCAGGTCTGAAAGAACGGCTCAGCGCGACACTTAGCCGTATAACCGGCCATGGATCATCCGAAGTACCGGTTCCTACGGCATCAGCAGCCACCTCCCCATCTATTCATTTTCGCAAGTTCTCTGGCTTAATCTCTTGCACTGCCGGGACGGTAAGATAATCGAAGAAAACCTTAATGTTCTCAGTCGTTGCATTGTCGAAACGTAAAAAATCAAGTTTCTGACCTCTTAGGGTCTTAGCCTAGGGATTTCGGAGTAAAAAAAGCCTCCATCCAATGCGCCCCAATGGACTCATTGTTGCCGTTCATCAGGGCGATCTGACTAGCGAAGGTGATGCCCTGGGCGTGCCCCGGCGGGAAGCCTAAATCGTCCTGAGCCATGACCCATGAAACAAAGTGCTTCTCCTACCACTCCGAGGACTTTTACTTATGTTCTGACCCTTCTGGCGACATTGACGGCCAGAAACGCGGCCTTCTTAAGGTTGACTCTAGAACACCATGTCGCGCTGCGGCAGTACGGCAAAGAATGCTGTCTGTGGCATTGTTGAGGGCGTTTTGAATATCCCTCTCGGTGTAATTAGGCATGGAGATTCTTTTCGCTCCACGTAAACCTTTGTCTTTGTTGGTGCAATTATGGCAGGCGTGGCAGTTGCAATTGTCAACTTCACTTTCAACATACACTTATAGACTTTGCCAGACTCAACATTGGATTTCGACTTTGTTGAAGCTCTTCAATTCCATCTCAAGGAATGAATGAAGTTAGTCTGGTTTATCCTTCCTTGGATATAGTCGTATGCGTCAGCTGTGGCGATGTTCCGCTGGCGATCAGTTTCATCTAAGTTTGATATTCGTTCATCCTGTGGGTCACATAGCCCGTGTGTAGGAGCAACCTTAGTGATACAATGTGACACATATAAGCGGCCATCAAAACTGCCATCTTAAGCTGTTATCTATGTAGTAGAGAGGCACACTATATACTGCAGAGGATAGTTAGATTATCCGAGGACATTGGTCGTTGTCTCCGCGACAAGGTCTCGAGAACTAAACCCAACAGACAACTTGAACTCGCACTTGGGGATCCTCCACTGCTGCGCCGCAACATCCCAGTAGCTCACATCGCGTCGCTTAAGTGCAAATTCGATCTTCTTAGACTTCTTAGAGCTCAACTCAACCTTTTCAAATCCCCTAAGAACTCTGACTGGCGCATCCTCGACGCCTTCGGGGAATGAAAGGTACAGCTGCACCACGGTACTACCTTTTCGGGCTCCAGTGTTCTTGACTTTGGTCGAAACTCGGATCAGCTCTGTCCAGAGATCAGTGTTGCCGCCGGGCTCAATCTTAGCCTGGGCGTTGGGGAGCTCTGAAATGGCCTTCTTCGTAAATTTGGAGGCCTTGAGCTGACGGTCCAGCTCAAAGGTCGTATAGCCCAACCCAAATCCGAACTCATAAAGAGGCTCGATACCCTTCGCATCAAAGTGCCGATAGTCGATCAGTTGCTTTTCGGTAAAGTCTGCTTGCCACCTTGATGAGTCTCGCGATGGGTTACCTTCGGCATCGGTAATATTGACAACAGGGAAATCATAATCTTCCTCGGTTTTGGGGATAGTGTAAGGTAGCCTTCCGCTTGGCTCAATCTGACCCCAGAGGATATCGACGATAGAGTTTCCAATCTCCTGACCTGGGAAATGTGTAGCAAGAATTGCTGTTACATTGTCATTATTTGCCCAAGGCAGGGTGTTGACACCAGCAGAGTTCGTGACAATAACTGTCTTATTGGCACCGCAAAACTGAGCAACGTTCCTGACGACGGCGGTGGAGTTCCAATCCAGTTCGAATGATGGCCTGTCATGAGTCTCGGCTGCCCAAGATTTGAGAAAAACAACGCAAACGTCCGGAACAGGGTAGATAGACCGGAAATCGTTCTTAGATATCAAGTCATGCGAGGCAAGGTGCTGTACAATGGCGTTTGTCTTGCTGGCGTGGGATCGGATTGCCTGGAGGGGAGACACCAGGTACGAGTTTCGACCGGAGCCAGCGCCACCCCCAACCGTGATTGGGCCATACTCGGGTCCGTATAACGGATCGCTTGCCTCTGTATAGAACAAGCCCTCGGTAGGGTCAATAGCTGCGTTTCCAAAGACACCAATATTTCTTGTCTTTGCAAGGTCCAGGGGAAGAAACTCATTCTTGTTCTTGAGAAGAACAGACGCGGAAGCGCCATGTTTGCGAATCAACTTGTGATGGTCACCCCGGACATCACGACCCGCAACAGATGGACCGAGTCCTTGGAGAAACTCTGAAGTCCATCCGGAGTTGCTGAGGGTGAGAAGAAAAGGCATGCTTGGATCCACAGTGGGATAGTCCTCGCTGTCTTGACCGAGAAGGAAGTACGGGGTCAAGAGATTAGTAACCATCTCGTCAAGACGCTCTTCAGTGACATTACCAGCTTCCACCGCTTTCACCAGGCTAGGTCCATAGTAGCCGCCACCGCCGTGTGAAACAGTGACTCCCGGAGGCAAGTCTCCCGGCTGCTCCACATCGAGACCAGCGTTGGCAGCCACGCTTGTCGAATGGGTTGCGAACCAGTCGGAAACGACATAACCGCGGAACCCGAGCTCTTTGCGTAGAATCTCGTTTAGTAGTCGGGGGTGTTCGCAAGCATAAGTACCGTTCAAGCGGTTGTAGCTGCACATAATCGAGGTTGTTCCAACTTTCAAAGCATCCGCAAATGGCCACAGATAGAGCTCATGCAAAGTGCGATCATCTATGTTCGACGAAATAGCATCGACAATGGAGCCATCATCTTGAACTGTGTCGGACCTCTGGGTCTCTTGCTCATTGGCCACGAAATGCTTCGATGACGTCTGCACACCGACGGACTGGTGACCCATGACAGTGTATTTGATGGCTTCACCAGATAGGAATGGGTCAGGAGAGAACCCTTCCCAGTTCCTGCCTCCAAGGGGGTGACGTCCAAGGGGACCAGTGGTGGGCCTTTCTCAGTGTCAGCACCTCATGTTGTAAGAAAAAGACTTCCAAGCTCATCAAGAGTAGGTTGGGGACTCAAAGAAAATGAATATGTACCCAAGAATCACGTGTCCCCCTTTGGCCTTGAACTCTTCAGCGAGGGCAATACCACGCTCTAAAAGCGCCTGACGATCCCAACTCGCCGCTGCGGATAGTCCAGACGGAAAGATGCTCACAAGATCTGCCCGATTGACTGCGTTGGGTCCATCCAGAAGGCATAAACCAGGGAACCCCACTCTCTCAACCGGGCGGATTCTCCCCACACAGCCAGTGCCTGAACCATCTGACAGACTTCCCGTAACTGTGTTAGCCTTCTCGGTGATATTGAGCTTAGCTACAAGCGCAGAAGCCTTAGCCTCAGCTTTATCCCAGTCTAGTTCATAGAAGTCTTAGCAGAAGCCCATGATGCAGTCTTGTTGCTGGAACCGTACCTTGAACTGTGGGGATATGTAGACTCTTCAAAGTCTTGGGATCCAGGCCAACAAAGCCACTGGCTAAGCATTGGTGGCCCAATAGAAGAAGAAACAAGCTTTTGGCACCCATAATGATGGATTGGCGAGTATTGGTAGCTGCTGCTGTGTAGAGAAGTTGTGTCAACAGGATTCATACATCAATATATAGTGATTTTGGGGCCGAGAGGGCCGAAAGTGCCAAGAGTTTTTTTCTGCACAATTTAGTGTAGACACTCAATCCGATCTAGGCCTCGGGCAGTTCTGATTGAGAAGGCCCGATAATATGATCCCAAATATCATTAGTTACGGCTCGGTTTTGCTTGGCCAGACAGTGACATCATCAGACGCTGCGTAGCTATAAGAGATCTGGACCGAGGCGCGGACCAGGTCTAGTTATTTCCTTGAGGACATCTGAACGAAGAGACTTTTAATATGTGACAGTGGAACCCATACAAACCACAGGCCAAGGCTTAGGAGAATGAGAAATATTAAGCTCATAGAGTTTGGAGACCATGATCTTGAAAACAACCCAACGGTCCTGCCCCGACTTTCTCAAGCCCCGCAAAGCTGGGGCCCCATGTTTGCCTAGTCCCTTTGTTCTAACCCCGCAAACTCTATACTACATAAACGTGCTATCGGTCCGTTTCCTGTCTGTGCCATGTTGCCCCCTGTCTTTAGAACTAGGGCCGAGTTTTCTGTTCTTTATGCGCTAACAAGGTATCATCCACATGCCTATAGCCCCACGTGACTTGCAAAAAAACACACGGCCCGGGAAGGCATATACTGTAATGCCCATATGAATTAGCATGCTTTTTGACAGTCCCAAGACAATCTCTTAAAACTTGATTCTTTTTTCTTTTTTTTTTTTTTTTTTTTTTTTTTTTGTGCAATCGTCAGTCGGTGTATATAGTACCATGCACCGATAATCCAGTAGCGATGTCGGTAAACTTGTAGTCGCGTGTCGGACTCCACATGGCTCATGAGTGGAAACGGTTTCATTCGATACCCTTTTTCTGTTATGAGAGCACAGGATATCTCACAGGACGTTTACGAAGGTTTCTAATCCTGTTTACTCAACTAACCCCGCTTCTTGAACATGGTGGGAAGCACGCTAGTTACGCCGAAGCACGTTGACCCACTTGGAGGGATCCTCAAAGCAGTTTCAAACCCTGCTATACAAGTTAGATGGAGCTCTATACGCGTATCAGACCAGTGGCAGGGGCTTTGCTACAAATACGCGTATGTCATCGTACTGCGTAGCAGAATACGAGTCGTGTCACTGAGAAACCGTGAAGGATGATTTCAGTTCAATTTTTCCTGTGACTAGGTATGGGGTCTCCCTATGATACTTAGCCAAACTTCTACTATGTTTGTAATTTATTAACATCGCATCATTGTGCGCATGCGGAGGTATCCAATGTTGACTCGCTGCATTTCAACTGGTCGCATGAATCAAACGAGAAGGGAAATGTGGGACGAACTTAATTGTTGGGTAATGATACCTCAAGGCTTTCTAAGTACAGCGCCAGTTGAACCCCAGAATGTGAGTTTCATGTGAACCTTTCGGAGGGCTGTGGCGAGACCTGTTTCGACGACTATACATGACACAGGCTCCCAGAAACCCTCATTCGTAACAACGTTCCGATGGAAGGGAACGAAATCAAGTAAGTGCATGAGCAGATTACCCGTGACGATCAGGAAATGACTCAATGTTGGACCTCCCACTGTCTCTATTGAGATCGCTTCAAATTATCCCCTTTTTTTACCCTTCCCTTGCGCAGTAACTGCATACATAGATCAACTCGCATATTGCTTTGAGTTAATGGTCAGTCGTTCGATCAACCGTCCCCAAACAGCGTTACCGTTTCAAGAAAATGAATAGCAAGTTGAAGAAAAAAATAACTAGAACCCTAAGACAGAGCCAAAACAATCAGCCACATACATGTGTGGCGTTTAAGTACGCGTATTATTAGTCGACATTATGATCGACGGTCCGAAGTCATGTACGAAACATGATACTTGGAAACATGATGTCATTCATTGTCAACGTTTATATATAAAGTCCCCGTCCCGGAACGTCGCTCAATGCATCTTGTTGATTTTATCCTCACCATTTTCCTTTCCAACACTCTGCTTCACATCAAGGATGCGGCTCCTTGCACTAGCACAGACTGGCCTTCTAATCCAAGCCTCGGCGGCATTGAAATGCAAATGCGTATGGTGGACTTTATATCACAGAATTTGCGACCCATTGGTTTGCTAAACAGCTTTAGGTTCCTGGAGACTCATGCTGGCCTGCCGAATCCGAGTGGGACACTTTGAATAGCACTTTTCGGCTTTCTTTTAAATTGGGACGAACAATAAGGATGTAGCAGGGTACAACGGTCTAGTACTGCGTTGCGTAGAGAAGAAGCAAGTCTTCAAGAAGCAACCCGGATCGCCTTCCTGGACTTCAATTTCCGAGGGTGTTGTTCAGTAAATGGGGGATCCTGACCTCTTAATAGCTGATTCATTAATGATATAGGGGCAGAGTCGTTAAAAACACATAACCTTTA